>MDKI01276697.1:0-15702 GCA_005239505.1 Nicotiana paniculata
AAAATAGGTTCTTTTTAGTGGCTACTGTGGTTGGAGATCCTGTCCCAAGGCAACTTAAAACATTTCATTTCCCAACGTTTTCTATCAAAAAAAATTCTATCCGTCCCGGAGTTCAAATCCCCTGATTAATTTTCTTCAAATAAATATGCGAAAGCTAATTTGAATATGAATAAGACAAGAGGAAGTAGCTGGTACGACAGCACTGTATTCATTTTTATTTAAAGGGTGAAAGTCAAAAGAAGCAGAAAACATGCCAGCATAAGTGCAAGTACGTAGACTTTAAATGGAGTAGTACAAACTCTCAAAATAAACAATGAAATGGGGCAAAAATGGTGGAGAGGAAATTATATATAAGTACGGATGATAATTCAGGAAGGTTTTATAATTTCTAGGTGTACGTGTACAGTTTAGTTACGACTTCACTTTTCTTTTATCATCTTGTCTGACTTTATGTCAAAATAGAAATTTATTCACATGTCATGTTGCTCTACTTGCATGATGTTTATGTTGAAAAACCACTAGTTGCTTATTGCTTATTGCTATGGTCTTCGTGTATGAGATATGCATTAGCCACATATGTCAGTTTCATTAGATTTCTATTAACTTTTCCTGTGCTTTTCATTTTCTTCTAACAATTGAAAACATGAAACATATAATGTTATTGTTGACAGATAGTGGATAATTAACTCTTGTTGCTCATGTTTTTTTAGCCACACTTAGGGTTAATGTTTCCAAACTGCCAATAGTTTCATAATTTTTACGAAACAAGTGTAAAAATTGATAAAGGACTTATTGCTGAAAATTTATTTCATCACCATTTAATGCACTCAAAAGTTCTTTTGCTTCGCTTTTGGAAAAACCAGTAAAAAGCCACTTTTAGCATTATTTCACTTTTATTTCTTTTTGTTCTGCATTTTAAAACTTCAACTTATAAAAAATAAGGAGACACGATTATTGTGCTTGATAAGTAAAGCAAAACAAAATTGCGTGTGATTTCAATTATTTTGACCGGAAATATTAATTTCCTAAACAGATTATTCAACTTCTAAGACTTAACAATTAAAAAGTGGGAGGAATGACGTGAATAGTGTGGCCAACTACTAATTGCCATTGCTTACCTTTTTTCTTTTGGTGACAAGGACTTAATTTTATTTAATATCTTATAATAAGTCTGTAGATTGAGCAAATTAAAAATTAAATGAGCAAACATGTAGGTCGAAGTCAAGGTTTTACAGAAAAGGTAATTTTTCAAGGGCTATATTTGCTCAACTCCTTAATATAGGGACGAAATCTAAACAGTGGCCAAAAAGGGGGACATTAGAGTAATTTAGCCCGGGAGATCCGTTTTATGACCCTTAATACAAATATTCTTTTAAGTACTGATGTTGGACCCAAGCGTGCCGGGAGAGGGCGTATGTGTAAAAATTGTTGGTCGTCCTCAATTAACATACACTCATTTTTTTTAAAAGTTTTAACTTATACTTGCTTTTTAAACAATTTCAGCCCCCTTTCTCCTCCTCCTTCTCCTCCTCCTTCTTCTTCTTCTTCTTCTTCTTCTTTCTTCTGCTGCTTTAGTGCTGCTATAAAACTTCAGTTCATAGGGATGAGCTTTCTGCTGAAGATTAACTTTTGCTGCTTATGTACTTTGACCAACCTAATAACTTCCAAACAAATAAAGTTAAGAATGTTGAAGTGCAGCAAATATAAACAAAAACTTCAGCTCCTAGAATGTTGAAGTTCAGCAAATACAAAACAAACTTCAGCCCTGAAATTCATCATAAACATAACAAAGCTTCAGCTAAAACATGCTGAAATTCAGCAAATATAGAACAAAATTTCAGCTAAAACATGCTGAATTTCAACAAATATCAGCTTATTTAGTGCTGGAGTTTTTATAAATGAACTAAATTACTTCAACATCTTCTGCTGAAGTTTTTTGAAAAAGCTTTACGACAAAACTAATGAATCTAAAACAAAACTTCAGCTTATTTAGCACTTAAGTTTTTACAAATGAACTAAATAACTTCAGCATCTTCTGCTGAAGTTTTAGAAAAAGTTTTACGACAAAACTATTGAATCCAGAGCAAAACTTCAGCTAAACATGTTGAAGTTCAACAAATAGAGAACAAAACTTCAGCTAGTAGAATGCTTAAGTTCAACCGTCTACTAAAATGCTGAAGTTTGCGCGATTGCCTTTGCTACTTCAGGCCCGTATGCCTGAAGTTTAGGCGAAAAATGGGTACGCTTGTAATTTTTTTTGCAAAGCGGGTTAAGTTAAAACGTGACCCAAAAAGCGGGTATAGATGCAAATCCCCCGGTGTATGTTGAGTCACGCATCGGCTCATATGGTGGAGAGGTCTCATTATATAATCTTTTAAGGCAATCCTCACATTGTAAACTAGTTTTTGGGATTGAATTAGGCCTAAAATTCATTTCTTTATTTATGTATCCTTCAGTCGTTTTGTGTATTTGAGCTCATTTTTACTATTTGATACTTCCGGTATGCTTGATTGTTATTTTGTGACTTGTGGGATAGTTGGTTTGGTTCCAAGAAAGTTTTGGAGTGAATTCAAACACCATTGTTGGAAGCTTAAGTAATAATAGTCAACCAAGGTTTGATTTTTATGTAAACGAATAGTTTGATGGTTCCAATAGATTCATATAGTTCCTTGGATGACTTTGTTCTAATTAATTACCGAAATTTAACAATTTGAAGGTTTAGAGATTTTCCAAGTTTGAGTGGAAGTTGATTTTGATGGTGTCGGGTTCGAATTGTTATTTTGGAACTTTGAATAGGTTTTTTGTCATTTGGAACTTGTATGCAAAGTTTTATTGCATTCCGACTTGGTTAGGCATGAATTGGACGCTCAATTGAGAGTTATTGAAGTTCTTGAACTTGAAGGCATGCAACATGAGCTTTGATGTTTATTCTTGGTTGTGGATGTGTCACGACCCAAATTTCCCACTGTCGGGACCGTGATGGCGCCTACCGCTATTCTTGCTAGGCCAGCCAACATCAGAGGGTTCCACATTTAAAACAATTATAAACATATGAGAAGTCTGATATTATCCAATAAATAATACCAAAATAACGTATGAAGTAATAAAATGACATCACGAAACTAATGCTAATATCTAGCTACCAGGGTTTGGAGTCACAACTCACGAACTACTAAGAATTTACTACAGGTATTTGGCTCAAATAAAATATATGATTGTTTTGAATTAAATAAAACAGTAAATAAATAATATGGTGAAGACTCCAGGAATCTGCGGACGTCAGCAGATCTACCTTGTGTCTCCGTGAGAACAATCAGCTACTACTCGAAATCAACTCTAACCAGAACATGGATAGCATAAGAAGTGCAGAGTGCAGTATCAGTACGACTGACCCCATGTACTAATAAGTGCCAAGTGTAACCTCGACGAGGTAGTGACGAGGCTACATCGGGGCATTTATAGTATAACCTATATACAATGTTTAATAAAGCAACAATGAAATACTAAACTAAATGAAACAGTAACTTGCAGTAAATAAGTAAATAACCCAGATATCTTTCCAGATCTCAGCAATAACCAATCCTTACGTGAATTTCCATGTTATAATTTAAATAACAGTAAAAGCAGAATATGAAGAACAACAAATAAAACAGTGGGTATTCCAGTTTCCATCATATAACCAGTAACAACATGAATATTCTTCCTTATTACTCCTTGTTGCGGCGTGCAATCGGATCCCACCTGTCCACCCTTATTACTCCTCAACATATATATCACCCTTACTCCTCCTATTGTGGCTGCAACCCGATCCTACTTGTTCACCCTTATTACTCCTTGTTGTGGCGTGCAACCCACTCCCACCAGACAATCACATTCACCATTTATAATAAGGGTTTCACAATTTAGATCAAAATCCTTCACATTATTTATATCTCAACTAGTGTAAACGGAAAGCTGTACAATTAAGAAACTTCACCAATTATTACTACATAGTGAAACCAACCGAAATGTATCATGAAACACTGACTACCAGATCAACCATTAATGTACCACAACGAAGCTAAGGAACAATTAATACTTTCAAATAAGTGAAACAATATATTTAACAAAACAAGTGGACAAAAACAAGTAGACATTGAAGCATCGATAGTCATGAAACAATTAAGACAGGAATATAATAAATTGGAAATGGGGAAGGGAACATGCTAAACAGATAATTTGGTGGCACATAGGTACTCGTCACCTCACCTATACACTACACACATGTAATTACACATAGCATTTAAGTCAGGGATTCCTAATCCCTCAAGTAAAAGTTAGACCAAACACTTACCTCGATCTCGCATGCCACTCACTGCTCAATTATAGCTTTTCCTTTCGAATTCACCTCCAACTCACTCGTACCTAATAATAATTAGTTCAATATCATTAATTAGTGCTAAAGGAACTAAAATGCAAAATTACGGTTTTCCTAAGTTTTCCCAAAAAGAGTTTAAAATCGACCCCGGGCCCGCTTGGTTCAAACTCGGGGTTCGGACCAAATTTCGTTTACCCATTCACCCCCGAGCCTGAATATGTACTTAGTTTCGAAATCCGACCCCAATTCGAGGTCTAAATTCTAATTTTATAAAATTCCCTAATTCTACCCAAACCCCCAATTTCTACCATGAAAACCCTTGATTTTTGATTGAAAAGTGATGAAAAACAATGAGCAATCGAAATAAAATAATTTAGAATCGTTTACCAACACATTGGGAAAGAACTTGTACATTGAAAATCGCCTCTAGGTCTTCTTGATTTTTAAAATATGAAATAATGGCTTATTCCCGTGTTACTATTCTGTTTTTAATCGCTAGGCATGCCTTCATCGCGTTCGCGATGGGCCTGTCGCGATCGCGGAGTGTCACGACCCAATGGCCTTCGCATTCGCGTAGGTAGGCTCGCGTTCACGATGCTTTTCAGCCTTTGGTCATCGCGTTCGCGACCAGGTGGCCGTGTTCACGTACAAGAAACGGACTCCTCCCCCCCCCCAGGTCCATTAACACATCGCGTTCGCATAAGTTAGACCGCGATCGCGAAGGGTACTCTTCCACAGTGCTTCGCTTTAGTATCCAAGACTTCGCGTTCGTGAAGAAAAAAATGACCCCCAGTGCATTTACTCTTTACGATCGCGGGAGATGCTTCGTGATCGTGAAGAGGAACGAGTCAGTGCACCAGTAGCAGTTATGACAACAGAAGTTTATAAGTCCGAAACACCCCGTAGCCTATCCAAAACTCATCTGAGCCCCGGGTTTCCAAACCAAACATGAACGCAAGTCTAAAAACATCATACGAACTTGCTCGTGCGATCAAATCACAAAAATAACACCTAAAATTACGAATTTAACATCAAAAATCATGATTTTCTCAAGAACACTTTAAATTCACTATTTTCTCAACCGGACGCCCGAATCACGTCAAATGAACTCCGATTTCCACAAAATTTCACAGAGGACTTACATATTATAATAAACCTATACCATGCTCTAAAACCAAAATACGGGCCCCATACCAATGAGTTCAAACATTATTTCAGTTCTTTATTTCCTTTAAAATTCAATATAACAATTTTCTTCAAAAATCTATTTCTAAATCTAGGAACTTCGGAATTCAATTTCGGGCATACGCCCAAGTCCCATATTTTACTGTGGACCTCCCGGGACAGTCGGAACACGAGTCTGGGTCCGTTTACTCAAAATGTTGACCAAAGCCAACTAAACCAAAATTTTAACTCTAGAAATTATTATATCTTATATTTTCACATTGAGGCTTTATGGATTCACGCTCGGACTGTGCACGCAAATCGAGATGAATAAAATTAATATTTTTAAGGTTAATGAACCCGAAATGGTGTATTAAATCATAAGATGACCCTTTGGGTCATCACAATCTCCACCTCTAAAACATTTTTCCTCGAACGGACATAGAAAAGTACTTGAACTGGAGAACAAGTGTGGGTATGTACTCCGCATGTCCAACTCAGACTCCTAAGTAGCGGCCTCAATAGGCTGACCTCTCACTTAAACTGATGGGTAACTCTTTGACCTCAACTGACGAACCTGCCGGTCTAAAATGGTTGTTGGCTCCTCCTCATAAGTCAATTCTTTGTCCAATTAGACAGAGCTGAAATCTAATACATTGGACGGGTCACCATGATATTTTTGGAGCATAGACACATGGAATACCGGATGAGCTGAGGATAACCCTGGAGGCAACGCAAGTCTATAAGCTACCTCCCCCACTCTCTCTCGAGAATCTCAGTTGGCCTGATATACCTAAGGCTCAACTTTCCTTTCTTCCCGAACCTCATAGCACCCTTCATGGGTGATACCTAACGTAATACCCTCTCTCCGACCATGAATTCCACATCACGAACTTTACGGTCGGCATAAATCTTTTGCCTGGACTGAGCTGTACAAAGTTGATCCTGTATAATCTTGACCTTGTCCAAGGCCTCCTGAACTAAGTATGTACCCAATAACCGAGCCTCTCCCGGCTCAAACCATCCAACTGGCGATCTACACCGCCTACCATATAATGCCTCGTAGGGAGCTATCTGAATGCTCGACTGTTAGCTATTATTGTAGGCAAACTCCGCTAACGGCAAGAACTGATCCCAAGAACCTCCAAAATCAATAACACAGGCGCGAAGCATATCCTCCAAGATCTGAATAGTACGCTCGGACTGCTCCTCTGTCTGCGGATGGAATGTTGTGGTCAACTCAACTCGTGTACCCAACTCATGCTGAACTGCCCTCCAAAAGTGTGAGGTAAACTATGTACCTCGATCAGAAATGATAGACACATGCACACCGTGAAGGCGAACAATCTCCCGAATGTAAATCCCTGCTAACCGCTCCGAAGAATAAGTACTTTCCACCAGAATGAAATGTGATGATTTAATCAGCCTATCCACAATAGCCCAAACGGCATCGAACTTCCTATGAGTCTGTGGGAGTCCAACAATGAAGTCCATAGTGATACGCTCCCACTTTCACTCAGGAATCTGTATCTGCTGAAGTAAACCACCGGGTATCTGATGCTCATACTTCACCTGTTGAAAATTCAAGAAATGAGCCACATACGCAACAATATCCTTCTTCATCCTTCGCCACCAATAATGCTACCGCAAGTCCTGGTACATCTTGGTAGCACCCGGGTGAATAGAATACTTAGAATTGTGAGCCTCTTCAAGTATCAACTCACGAAGCCTATCAACATTAGGCACACACTCTCGGCCCTGCATCCTCAAAACACCTTCATCTCTAACTGTAACCTGCTTGGCACCACCGTGCTGAACCGTGTCCCTAAGGACCATCAAATACGGGTCATCATCCTGCTGGTCTCTGATATGCTCAAATAAGAAAGACCGAGCGATTGTACAAGCTAAAAAACGGCTGGGCAAAATATCCAACCTCACGAACTGATTGGCCAGAGTCTGAATATCTTAAACTAACGGTCTCTCACCGACTGGAATGAATGCAAGGCTACCCATACTCACTGCCTTCCTACTCAATGCATCGGCCACCACATTAGCCTTTCCTGGATGATACAATATAGTGATGTCATAGTCTTTAATAACTCTAACCATCTCCTCTGCCTCTAATTAAGATCCTTTTTCTTGAACATGTACTGAAGACTGCGATGATCCGCGAAAATCTCACACGGCACACCATAGAGATAGTGCCTCCAAATCTTCAATGTGTGAACAATGGCTGCCAACTCTAAGTCATGGACTGGATAATTCTTCTCATGAACCTTCAACTACCGAGACACATATGAAATCACTCTGCCTTCCTGCATCAATACCGCTCCGAGCCCAACACGGGAGGCATCATAATATACTGTGAAACATCCTGAACCTGATGGTAACACCAACACCAGTGCTGAAGTTAAGGCTGTCTTGAGCTTCTGAAATCTCACCTCACACTCGTCCAACCATTTGAACACCCTTCTGAGTCAACTTATTCATTGGTGCTGCTATAGATGAAAACCCCTCCACAAAACGACAATAGTAACCTGCCAAACCCAAGAAGCTCCTGATCTCCGTGGCTGAAGTGGGTCTAGGCCAGTTCTTAAGTGCCTCTATCTTCTTAGGATCTACCTGAATACCCTCTGATGATACGATGTGACCCAAGAAAGCTACTGAATTCAACCAAAATTCGCACTTTGAAAATTTAGCATACAACTGACTGTCTCTCAAAGTCTGAAGCACTATTCGGAGGTGCTGCTCATGCTCCTCCTGACTGCGGGAGTATATTAGAATGTCATCAATGAACAAAATTACGAAGGAATCTAGATAAGGCTTGAACACACGATTCATCAAGTCCATAAATTTTGCTGAGGCATTAGTCAAGCCAAAAGATATCACCAGAAATTCATAGTACCCATACCTCATCCGAAAAGCTGTCTTAGGGACATCGTACGCCCTAATCTTCAACTGATGGTAGCTCGATCTCAAATCGATCTTTGAAAACACCTTGTCACCCTGAAGCTGATCAAACAAATCATTAATCCTCGGCAACAAATACTTTTTCTTGATAGTGGCTTTGTTCAACTACACGTAATCTATACATATACTCATCGTTCCAACCTTCTTCTTCACGAACAAAACTAGTGCACCCCAAGACGAGACACTAGGTCTAATGAAGCCCTTATCCAGCAAGTCTTGCAACTGTTCTTTCAATTCTTTCAACTCTGGTGGGGCCATCCGATATGGAGGAATAGAAATGGGCTGAGTGCCTGGAGAAAATTCAATGAAAAAATCAATATCCCTTTCGGGTGGCATCCCCGGCAGGTCTGCAGGAAATACCTCGGGAAACTCACGAACAACAGGCACCAAATCTATAGAAGAATCCCTAGCACTAGAATCACGAACATGTGCCAAATAAGCCAAACATCCCTTCTCGACCATGCGACGAGCTTCGTATAAAAAATAACCCTACATGAAGAATGACCAGGAGTCCCTTTCCACTCTAATCGGGGCAACCCCGACAAAGCTAATGTAATTGTCTTGGCATGACAATCCAAGATGGCATAATAAGGTAACAGCCAATCCATGCCCAATATGACATCGAAATCCACCATATCAAGAAGAAAAAGGTCCACACTACTTTCAAGACCCTCAATAATGACCACACATGAATGATACACACGATTTATAACAATAGCATCACCCACGGGCGTAGACACATAAACAGGGACACTCAAGGAATCGCGGCACACAACCAAATACGAAGCAAAATAATATAACACATAAGAGTAAGTAGAACGCGGATAAAACAGAACTGAAGCATCTCTATTGCAAACTGAAATGGTACCTTTGATAACAGCATCGGAGGACTTCGCCTCAGGTCTGGTCGAAAATACATACAATCGGGGCTGGGCCCCACCACCCTGAACCACGTCTCTGGGACGACCTCTGACATGCGAACCTCCACCACTAGCAGGCTGGCCTCCACCTCTAACAATCTG
The DNA here is from genome assembly GCA_005239505.1 of Nicotiana paniculata. Classification (NCBI taxonomy): domain Eukaryota; kingdom Viridiplantae; phylum Streptophyta; class Magnoliopsida; order Solanales; family Solanaceae; genus Nicotiana; species Nicotiana paniculata. The sequence continues at coordinate 9,514 of MDKI01276697.1, forward strand.
GACCCTACCTCTGGCTACCTGACCCCTACCCTTGGCTGGCTGGGCAGGTGGTGCGGTAGCTGGTGCCAGAACTATAGCATGAAAAATCTGATACTGAGGCTGACTACCCGACAATCTCGGATAGGCTCTTCGAATATTCCCATAATCACCAAACTCAAAGCATTCGTCCTGATACTGTGGCTGTGAAAACTGAGACTGACCCTGACGAACTGGCTGACCTATCTCTAAAGAGGGGGTGCTCTGATAGGAGCTAGTGGTGCGCTATAGGCTGGCTGAGTAGAAGGAGGCATATAAGAACCACGACCACCTGAGGTACCATGAGATTCCTGAAGTGCTGAATGAAATGGACTAGAAGAATGTACTCTACTGAAAGAAACCCCGCTTCTAGATGAGGCACCGCTGAATCCACCAGAATGGCAAGGTCTCTTATCTGAATCCTGACCTCCCAATTCGAGAAACACCTCAACTCTCTTGGCCACATTGTCCGCATCCTGGAAAATCTCGCTCCCTGTCTCCTTAGCCATCTGCAATCTGATCGGCTAAGCAAGACCCTCAATAAATCTCCTAACCCTCGAACCAAGGCATCCTGAAGCACCGAAGTAGCAATAAACCCCTCTAGGACCTGAGTTGGTCCCGCCGGAACAGTCTGAGCTGGAGCCCCCTTATCAAGCTCTATTTGGGGCTCCGCAGCTGGAGCTGCTTCCTGAGCACTGGGCTGAGTCCTGTCCCTGTCTCGGCCTCAGCATTTGCCCCTTGTAGGAGCTGCTGCTGCTGGAGGATCCGGTTGCTGGTCAGCGGAAGAAGATGTACGTGTTCTCGCCATCTGTGAGAGAATATAACAGTTTAATCAGTATTCGGGATAACAAGAATCACACGATAGAGTAGAAATAAAGTGAACTTGTTCCTAACTTTGTAGCCTCTGAGAGATAAGTACAGACGTCTCTATACCGATCCCTCATACTCTATTAAGCTTGTCCGTGAATTGTGAGACCTAGGCAACCTAGTGCTCTGATACCAATTTGTCACGACCCGAATTTCCCACCGTCAGGACCGTGATGTCGCCTACCGCTATTCTTGCTAGGCAAGCCAACATCAGAGGGTTCCATATTTAAAATACTTAAAAACATATGAGAAGTCTAATACTATCCAATAAATGATACAAAATAACGTATGAAGTAATAAAATGATATCACGAAACTAATGCTAATATCTAGATACCCAGGGTTTGGAGTCACAATTCACGAACTACTAAGAATTTACTACAAGTATTTGGCTCAAAGAAAATATATGATTGTTTTGAATTAAATAAAACAGTAAATAAACAATATGGAGAAGACTCCAGGAATCTGCGGACATCAGCAGATCTACCTCGTATCTCCGTGCGAACAATCAGTTACTACTCGAAATGAACTCTGACCAGAACATGGATCTGCACAAGAAGTACAGAGTGCAGTATCAGTACAACCGACCCCATGTACTGGTAAGTGTCGAGCCTAACCTCGATGAGGTAGTGATGAGGCTATGGCGGGACATTTAAATATAACCTGTATACAATGTTTAATAAAGCAACAAGGAAATACTAAAGTAAATGAAACAGTAACTTGCAGTAAATAAATAATTAACCCATATATCTTTCCAGATCTCAGCTATAATCAATCCTTACGTGAATTTCCATGTTACAATTTAAATAACGGTAAAAGTAGAATATGAAGAACAACAAATAACACAGTGGGTATTCCAGTTTCCATCATATAACCAGTAACAACATGAATATTCTCCCTTATTACTCCTTGTTGTGGTGTGCAACCCGATATCACATGTCCATCCTTATTACCCCTCAATATATATAAATCACCCTTATTCCTCTTGTTGCAGCGTGCAACCCGATCCCACCTGTCCACCCTTATTACTCCTTGTTGCGGCGTGTAACCCGCTCCCACCAGACAATCATATTTCACCATTTATAATAAGGGTTTCACAATTTAGATCAAAATCCTCCACAATATTTATATCTCAACTAATGTAAACGGAAAGTTGTACAATTAAGAAACTTCACCAATTATTACTACACAACGAAACCAACCGAAATGTATCATGAAACAATGACCACCAGCTCAACTATTAATGTACCACAATGAAGCTAAGGAACAATTAATACTTTCAAATAAGTGAAACAATATATTTAACAAAACTAGTAGACATGGAAGCATTAATAGTCATGAAACAATTAAGACAGGAATATAATAAATTTGAAGCGGGGAAGGGAACATGTTAAACAGATAATTTGGTGGCGCATAGGTACTCATCATCTCACCTATACACCACACACATATAATTTCACATAACATTTAAGTCGGGGATTCTTAATCCCTTAAGTACAAGTTAGATTAAACACTTACCTCAATCTCGCAGGCCACTCACTGCTCAATTGCATCTTTTCCTTTCAAATTCACCTCCAACCCACTCGTATCTAATCATAATTAGTTCAATATCATTAATTAGTGCTAAAGAAACTAACTTTAATGCAAAATTATGGTTTTCCTAACTTTTTCAAAAAAAGTTAAAAACCGACCCCGGGCTCGCTTGGTCCAAACTCGGGGTTTGGACCAAATACCTTTTCCCATTCAGCCCGACCCCGAATATATAGTTAGTTTCAAAATCTGACCCCAATTCGAGGTCTAAATTTTAATTTTACAGAATTCCCTAATTCTACCCAAACCCCCAATTTCTACCATGAAAAACCTTGATTTTTGATTGAAAAGTGATAAAAAATAATGGGTAATCGAAAGAAAATAGTTTAGAATCTTTTACTTGGAAAAGAACTTGTATATTGAAAATCGCCTCTAGGTCGTCTTGGTTTTGAAAATATAAAACAATGGCTTATTCCCGTGTTATTGTTCTGTTTTTAATCGCTGTGCAGGACTTTATCGCGTTCGTGAAGTGCCTGTCGCGATCGCGGAGTGTTACCGCCCAATGTCCTTTGCGTTCGCGTAGGTAGGCTCGCATTCGCGATTTTTTGCAGCCTTTGGTCATCGCGTTCGCGACCAGGTGGTCGCGTTCGCATAGAAGAAACGGACTCCCTTCCCCCCAGGTCCATTAACACATCGCGTTCGTGTAAGTCAGACCGCGTTCGCGAAGGGCACTCTTCCCCAGTGCTTCGCGTTCGCATCCAAGACTTCGCGTTCACGAAGAAAAAAATGACCCAAGTACATTTACTCTTCGCGATCGAGGGAGATGCTTCGCGATCGCGAAGAGGAACGAGTCAGTGCACCAGTAGCAGTTATGACAGCAGAAGTTTATAAGTCCGAAACACCCCGTAGCCTATCCAAAACTCACCCGAGCCCTCGGGACTCCAAACCAAACATGCACGCAAGTTTAAAAACATCATACGGACTTGATCGTGTGATCAAATCACAAATATAACATCTAAAATTACAAATTTAACATAAAAAATTAAGATTTTCTCAAGAACACTTCAAATTCACTATCTTCTCAACCGAGAGTCCGAATCACGTCAAATGAACTCCTATTTCCACCAAATTTCACAGAGAGGGATTAAACATTATAACAAACCTGTATCCTGACCAATTACTAACTACTCGTTGTCCCATTCAAACATTACTTCATTTATTTATTTTCTTTAAAATTCAGTATAACTATTTTCTTCAAAAATTCATTTCTAAGCTAGAGACCTCGAAATTCAATTTCGGGCATACGCCCAAGTCCCATATTTTACTGTGGACCTCCCGGGACCGTCTGAACATGGGTCCGGGTCCGTTTACTCAAAATATTGACCAAAGCCAACTAAAATCAAATTTTAACTCTAGAAATTATTATTTCTTATATTTTCACATAAAGGCTTTCCGAATTCAGGCCCGGACCGCGCATGCAAATCGAGGTGAATTAAATTAATGTTTTTAAGGATAATGAGCCCGAAATGGTGTCTTAAATCATAAGATGACCCTTTGGGTCATCACATGATGTTATTTATAATAATTTGTTCTTACGAGCAAGTTCGTGTAAGGTTTATATATTTGTGTGAATGTTTGGAGTGGGGCTTGAGTGAGTTTCGGATTAATTTCAGATTTATTTTTGAAGTTGGGAGATTGCTGGTGGTGACTACATTACATTTGCAAGGTCCGTATTTGCGGAGTTTTGATTGCATTTGCAATGTGTCTGGGAAGCCCAGCTTCGCATTTGCAAAACTGGTGTCGCAATTGCGACAACCGCTTTTGCAATGGGAGCTTCGTATTTGCAATGGTTGGTTGCATTTGCGAGGTTCTTGGTCACATTTACGACATCTGCTGCTCAGGGGCTTAGTTTTTATTTGCGAGCCTTGTGTCACATTTGTGAACCGCTGGTCACAAATCGACACTGCAACTGATTATTATGAGGTATTTCGGGATTTTAGCTCATTCTTCTATATTTTAAACACTAGAATTGGGAGAGGTGATTTTGGCTCGAGATTTTCACACAACGATTTGGGGTAAGTTATTTTTACACATTTTTAGTATTATTTTAAAAATCTACATGGATTATTAACACCACATGGTATTTTGGGAGAAATATGAGGGCTATCCTACAACTTAAGAAAGTAAAAATTGGGGTTTGGAGCTATAATTTGAACTTTATTTTTGAATCTAATCACAATTTGGACTCATGGAGTTATAGGTCGTTGGGATCTACCCCATGACTCGAGTTTTAACCGTGTGGGCCCGACGTTGACTTTTTGGAAATTTAATAAAGATTGAAGCTTTATCCTATTGGAATCATCAAATCACCAATCCAAAGTCGTTCCTTGTTTAATATTTTTGAAGTTCTAAATATTAAATATTTCTAGGCAATCCAATTAAGAAAGAATGTAATATATAAAATTTAGTTGATTGTGTAGTCCTAAATATTAGAAAAATAATTAGATGAGTATTCCTACATATTTGGAAAATAATTAGATGAGTACACAAGAGCAAGACCAAGTTAGAGTAGAATATATTGAAAAATGTAGTAGTTACTTACAAAAAAGGATATATGACAAAGCGCAGATCAGTACATATATAAACTATAATAGATTCATGATTGCATGATCATAGCTGAGCTCATATAATTTGCAACCAATCACAATTGACTATTATATCAAAACCCTACATCAAACGTGGACCGGAGTAGAATTAGGTGGGGTAACGGCTGAGGAAATGATGTGCTTTCTTCCACGTTCAGATCGGCTATTCTCTGCAAATTTAATACTTTTGTGGTGGAGTCCTTTTTGTTTCTCATCATCAGTCCATTCTGAAGAATAATAGTGTTCTTCATTGTACTTATTATCTTTTGAAGCTGGAAGAAACATACTTCCCCACTGTGGAAAATGAATAAAAGCTACAGGGACAGTACAAGCCACAGCCATGAACCCCATCCAAGTTAGCCCCGTAGCTGTAGAAAATCTTGTAGTTGAGAAGAAAATCAACTGTGTTAAGCCACCTCCAAAGTTGCCTCCAGCACCAGTTAAGCCAGAGATTAAGCCTAATGACCTTCGCGACACGAATGGAATGACACCATAAGTAGCACCACATGCAGCTTGAGCTCCAATGGAGAACAAGATCATGGCTACAATGGCTGTGGGAAGGGTTTCTGCTTTGCCAAGCCAAACACAGAATACTCCTCCAAATGTTTGCACTATCCACAATATCCATAGCCTTCCTCTCATCCCAAATTTTCTTGCTGCTATATCAGAAGCATATCCGCCAAAAGGACGAGCCACGAAGTTGATCATGCCATACGTTGCAGCTATAACTCCTGCTGTGTGAAGCTTTAAATTGAACCTGTAGACATATTTCATTTGTTATTATGGGTTTCAAGGAAGTTCTAAATTGTATTAATAGGATATGAATTACCTGTCGTAAAAGTACTCTACGATGACATTGTTCATGCAAAGTTGAACTCCCATAGAAAATCCGTAGATGAAAAAAAAGATCCATGTCCTATAATTTGTCACTGCAAACCAAAATATCTAAACACGAAAATCAATCAGCTATATATATATATATATATATATATATATATATATATGTTGTAATTAAGAAATGAGATATATAATTTATGAAATAACTAACCTTAGAAAATTTATCCTTGTGCACATCACCCCTCTTTTGAAGAGTTGTAAGATTACCATCTGGCAAGTCTTGGCCAAGAATCAAG
>MDKI01196156.1:0-29253 GCA_005239505.1 Nicotiana paniculata
ATGGGTTAATTAGCTACGGAAGTCTCAATCTGATTGAGAAGATGAAGAGACACGGTCAAAAGTATATTTGGACAGAATAAAGGGAAGATTCAGAGATCTTCAAATTAGAGATCCATACGTTGCACAACATTCACTCAACAGTTACGGTTCATTCATTGTAACGTTACATTAGAGTCATTATTAGTCATTAATGCTCAATCACCAAAAAAGGTAGAAGTTATGTTAGGAAATTCCCTATATAAAGGATAAAAATATAACTTGTAAAGGGGGAGAAAAAGCATTCGAACTACTATTGCAATATACTTACTTTTTGTGCATCTTACTGCTTTCCATTTACAAGTTTGCCTACAATTATAATCTTATTCTTCGGTTATCAGAAACTCGTGTTCTTCTTAAAATAGCTTTGGGCAAAGAATCCAATTCTTTGGTTAAACAAATATACTTTAATATTTGTTAACAATTCAAATTATATAAACCCCCAACTCCGCTCAAGGAATTGACCAAAAATGCCCACGTGCCCAGAATCCTAAATTTCTCGAAGATAAATTCTACCCATAGCTTTACTAGTTCGAATATACAATTTACTCAAACATTCATGCTCAAATCGTGGCTAAAAGCCAAATTACCAAATTTCTAGGTTTTCTTCAAAATTACCAAATTTTCACAATTTTTCATGTCTTAATCCATGCATATACCTTGTATTTAACTTGAGATGAGTGGGAATAACTTCCCTTGTGATCCTTGACGAAAACCCCTCCTTGAAGCTCCCCACAATCTCCCATGCCAAGATGAAATAATGAAGAAATGGACAAGAATCTCGGTTTTAAAAACATTCTGACCAGGCCTATTTTCGCACCTGCGATCCAATCTTCGCACCTGCACTCCTACAGGTGCGCCCAAATTTCCGCACCTGCGGCTTCCTCAGCTCCAGCCAAAACTCGCACCTGCACCCTATTTTCCGCATCTGCGACTTCGCAGGTGCGGAAATTGCATCGCACCTGTGCTCCCAGCCAATCCAGCCAAACATCGCACCTGCGACGCCAAAGCCACACCTGCGGCGCCAAAGCCGCAAGTGCGGTAACACCAGACGACAGCAACTTCAGCTTTTCTCAACTTCAAATATTGATCTGTTAACCACCCGGAATCCACCTGAGGCCCCCGAGACCCCGTCCAATTACACCAACCTATTCCAAAACACAATGCCGACTTACTCGAGGCCTCAATTCACATCAAACAACATCGAAACCACGGATCGCACTAAAATTCAAACTTTAAGAACTTGAATATTCAAACTTCCACATCCGATGCCGAAATCTATCAAATCACGTCCGATTGACCCTAAATTTTGCACACAAGTCATATTCGACATTACCGACCTGCTCCAACTTCCGGAATCGCATTCCGACCCCGATATCAAATTTTCCACTTCTGATCGGATTCCTCAAAAACCTTCAAATTTCTATCTTTAGCCAAATGACTTCAAAATGACTTACAGACATCCGAATTCAATTCCGATCGCGCTCCCAAATCCAGAATAACCATAGGGAGCTATTCCCAGACTCGGAATCCCCAACAGACATCAACATCACTGAAATGCACTTCTAGCCAAACTTAGGAAATTCTTCTAAAATGCTATCTTCCATAATATGCGCCGAAACGCTCCCGTGTTATCCAAAGCCCGATCCGTACATACGCCCAAGTCTGAAATCATCATACGAACCTACAGGAACCTTCAAATCCCGATTCGGAGCTCGTTTATCTTAGTCAACTTTTCCAACTTAATGCTTCAGAAATGAGAATTTTCTTTCCAATTTGACTCGAACTTCTCGAAATTCGACTCTGACCATGCCTATGAGTCATAATACCTTAAATGGAGCTTCTCATGACTTCAAACCGCTGAACGATGCGCTAGAGCTCAAAACGACCTGTCGGGTCGTTATAGAGCAAATTCCAAGATAGATTTGTACGAATTAGTACGAATCCGTACTAGGTTGTTATACAACTGTACCAACAAGATTCTTTACTACAAATAGATGTGTACCTTATTTAGGATTTCCTCTCCTATATAAAGGGGACCCCAATCATTTGTAAATCCATCTCATCATTTGGCAAAGAATATACTATCTCACTTTTCTCATTTACTGCTTTTCAGAATCATTCTTTAGATTTATTGTACTTACTTTATTGCTCCTAAGTCACCTCGAGGTCATCGAGCTCGAGGTCGCTACTGCTCTAGCAACGCCGATTTGGTTCATCAATTCTTCTTATTCATACGCTACATTACTTGTTTATTAATTAGTATTGGACTAGATCACACATCTTTAAAACCACAAATCAAATTTAATTTTTCCTCGTATTTTTGAGGTAAATAGTTTGGCGCCCACCGTGGGGCTAAATATAATAGTGATCATTTTAGTGCTATTTTTTTTATAACACACGTTATTCTTCATAATTTTTCTTGTCAAAGATTCTTTGATTTCAAGCCAAAACATGTCGAACTCAACAAACACACTAGTTCATGGTAATGACGGCCTCGGATTCCACGGGAAAAATGAAAATGCAACAGCTTCAGGAGTCGGTATGCCACCGCTCAACCCTGGGGTGGCACCAGTTCCTAACCTAGTTGATGTTGGTTCCCACATTGCTATAAACGTCAATTTGGGCACGGACGTCGGAGGAAGCGTGCGTGGAGAAGTTCAACCCAGTGGCCAAAGAACACAGGATCGAGAAGATGGGGAAGTTAGTCTCCAAGTGATTTGCGAAATGTTACAAGTGCAACAGATTGCCATCGCTCAGTTGCAAAGCCAACAAAGAACTCCGAGTGTGGTGGGACCAGAAACTACTCATTGTGTTGAACCAGTCCCGGAAAGGTCGAGCAACAATGGATTAAGAACTGACCCCACAATCATGAGAATTTTTGAAGAACTCACAAAGAAGATCGAGTCGGAGAGAAGAGGATCGACGAAACGATAAAAAAGTGGAAACGTACAACTCGAGGGTCGACCAAATACTAGGAGCACCTTCGGTCTTGAAAGGACTGGACTCTAAGAAATTTGTGCAAAAACCATTCCCCCCGAGTGCGGCCCCGAAGCCTATTCCGAAGAAATTTTGCATGCTCGATACTCCTAAATACAACGGAATAATTGATCCCAACGAGCACATCACCACGTACACTTGTGGTATAAAGGGAAATAATTTGGAGGATGGAGAGATCGAGTCTGTGTTGCTAAAAAAGTTTGGGGAAACTCTATCCAAAGGGGCCATGATTTGGTACCATAACTTGCCCATGAACTCTATTGATTTGTTTCCCATGTTGGCGGATTCGTTTGTAAAGGCACATGTTGGTTCCATAAAGGTAGAAACAAGAAAGTAATATGTATTCAAGATTAAACAAAGGGACAACGAGATGCTAAGGGAATTCGCATCTTGATTCCAGTTGAAATGAATGGAGTTGCCACCAGTCTCCGATGACTGGGTTGTTCAAGCCTTTACTCAGGGTTTGAATGAGTGGAGCTCGATAGCATCGAGACAGTTGAAATAAAACTTGATCGAGTATCCCGCCGTGACTTGGGAGGATGTGCACAACAGATACCAGTCGAATGTTAGGGTCGAAGATGATCAGTTCCCCCCCCCCTCGCGCTCGGTCTATCCAAGCAGGTTAGCAGTGAAAGATTCGAGAGAAGTATACAGGGAATCGAGACCAAATAAAGAGAGGTATCAGTCGTACATCGAAGATCGAAGGAACATCTCGAGGCGTAATGTACCTCGGAATGAGAGAAGAGCGGATCAAGGTCAGAATGGTAGGGGGCTTATGAGTAAGACCGGGCTCGACATGCACTCGGGACCGGAAGAGGCAACCCGATTATCAGAATATAACTTTAGCTTCGACGCCTCGGGGATCGTCTCGTCCATTGTGAAAATCAGAGGTACCGGATGGCCTAAACCCATTCAAACTAATCCTTCTCAAAGGAATCCCAACCTAATGTGAAAATATCACGGCACACATGGGCACAGGACCGAGGATTGTAGGCAACTAAGAGATGAGGTAGCCCGATTGTTCAATGAGGGGTATCTTCGAGAATTTCTCAGCGACGGGGCCAAAAACCACTTCATAGAAAGAGATTCCAACAGGAAGAATGACCCGTAGGAACCTCAACATGTTATTCACATGATCATCGGAGGAGTCGACGTTCCACAGGGACCCATATTCAAACGCACCAGAGTATCAATCACGAGGGAGAAGCGGACTCGGGACTACATGCCCGAAGACACCCTCACATTCAGTGAGGAAGACACCGAAGGCTTATCTCATCCTCACAACGATGCACTGGTAATTTCTATTCTTTTAAACAAAGTTCAAGTTAAACGTGTTCTTGTGGATCCAGGTAGCTCGGAAAATATAATCAGGTCGAGGGTCGTGGAGCAGCTCGGGCTGCTTGACCAAATCATACCAGCATCTCGAGTCTTGAATGGATTCAATATGGCAAGTGAAACAACAAAGGGGGAAATCATCCTCCTAGTGAATGTGGCCGAAACCATACAAGACACAAAGTTTCATGTCATCGAAGGTGACATGAGGTATAATGCTTTGCTTGGAAGGCCGTGGATCCACAGCATGAGGGAAGTATTGTCAACCCTCCATCAAATGATGAAGTTCCCAACAAAAGATGGCATGAAAACGGTATATGGGGAACAACATGCAACTAAGGAGATGTTTTCAGTCCATGACGTGACACCAGTCGACGCCATCTACATCAAAAAAGTCGAATGACAAGAACAAACAGGTAGCCAAATAGCAATTACAGTCTATCTCCTCGGTTGAGACTGGGGAACAGGTGGTCGAGGACGAAGAGGAAGATTTACTTACCCCTCGAGCTTTCGTTGCCCCCGAGGAGTCAGATGCGACGAATTCCACGGTCGAGGAACTCGAGCAAGTGATATTGATCGAGTATCTGTCGGAACGAAAGGTATACCTGGGGACAGGAATAACACTCAGGAAAAAACTCATTTGATTTCTTTACTTGGTCCCACTTAGATATGACAGGGATCCCACAGGATATAACCACTCATCAACTAAGTGTCGCCAGTGAAACAAAATAGGAAGCCTCAGTCCGAGATAAAGCACGCATTCGTCAAAGACGAGGTAACAAAACTTCTTAAGATAGGGTCCATTATAGAAGTAAAATATCCTGAGTGGCTAGCTAATGTAGTAGTAGTCCCTAAAAATTGAAACAAACTTAGAATATGTGTAGACTACAAAGATTTGAATAAGGCATGCTCTAAAGACTCTTTCCCATTTCCCAACATCGATCGTTTGATCGATGCTACGTCCGGCCACGAGATCCTTACTTTTCTCGATGCCTACTCCGGGTACAATCAAATTCGAATGAACCCGGAGGACCAGGAAAAGACTTCATTTATCACGAAGTATGGTACATATTGCTATAACGTAATCCCCTTCGGGTTAAAAAATGTAGGGGCTACATACCAACACCTAGTTAATAAAATATTCAAACATCAGATAGGAAAATCTGTGGAAGTTTATATTGATGGCATGCTAGTTAAGTCCCTGCGCACAGAGGACTATTTGACTCATTTTTAGGCAACGTTCGAGATCTTAAGAAAATACAACATGAAACTCAACCCCGAGAAATGCGCTTTTGTAGTTGGATCGGGCAAGTTCTTAGGTTTCATGGTGTCGAACAGAGGGATCGAGATCAAAGCCATCGAGGAAATCACCGTCGTAAACAATGTGAAAGTCGTACAACAGCTAACCGGGCGGATAACTGCCCTAGGCCGATTTATCTCGAGATCATCGGATCCGAGTCATCATTTCTTTTCCCTACTCAAGAAGAAGAACAAATTCGCATGGAATCCGGAGTGTCAACGAGCCTTAGAAGAATTATAACGGTATCTCTCGAGCCCACCCTTGCTTCATACTCCAAAGGAGGATGAAAAACTCTACTTGTATTTAGACGTATCCAAGGTAGCGATAAGTGGCGTGTTGGTTCGAGAAGAACAAGGTACGCAATTTTCTGTTTATTATGTAACTCGGACTCTAGGAGATGCTGGAACCAGGTACCCGCATTTAGAAAAGTTAGCACTTGCACTAATAAGTACATCTAGGAAATTAAAACCATATTTTCAATGCCACCCTATATGTGTATTGACTACATACCCACTTCGAAATATCTTGCATAAGCCCGAATTATCGGGCCGATTGGCCAAGTGGGCCATCGAACTTGGAGGATATAATATCGAATATCAACCTCGAACGACTATCAAGTCCCAAATTTTGGCAGACTTCGTGGCTGACTTTACGCCTACCCTCGTACCCGAAGTAGAAAAGTAACTCTTGCTAAAAACGGGTACATCCTCGGGGGTATGGACCCTCTTCATAGACGGTGCCTCGAATGTGAAAAGGTCAGGGGTCGATATTGTTTTAAAACCACCTACGGGCAATATCATAAGACAATCTATCAAAAATTCTAAATTAACTAACGATGAGGCCGAGTATGAGGCCATGATTGCATGTCTCGAACTGGCTAAGGGCCTAGGAGCAGAGGTCATTGAAGCCAAGTGTGACTCTCTTTTGGTAGTAAACCAAGTAAACGGAAGCTTCGAGGTTCGAGAAGACAGAATGCAAAGGTACTTATACAAACTTCAAGTGACATTGCATCGCTTCAAGGAATGGACACTGGACCATGTACCTTGAGAACGGAACATCGAAGCCGATGCGCTTGCAAATTTGGGGTCTCCGGTTGAGGAAGATGATATTGTCCCGGGGACTGTCATCCAATTATCGAAGACGGTGGTCGAAGAAGGCCATGTGGAAATTAATTTAACATGTTTGACGTGGGATTGGAGGAATAAGTACGTCGAATTCTTAAAGCACGGGAAGCTCCCCTCGGACCCAAAAGAATCGAGAGCCTTACGAGCCAAAGCAGCTCGGTTCTCACTTGATGAAAATGGAACATTATATAGAAGAACCTTTGACGGACCACTGGTAGTGTGCTTGGGACCGGGGGACACCGATTATGTACTACGAGAAATCCACGAAGGCACCTGTGGGAACCACTCTGGTGCCGACTCTTTGATTTGCAAGGTTATTAGAGCAGGGTATTACTAGGATAACATGGAAAAAGATACTAAGGAGTTCATTCGAAAGTGTGATAAATGTCAAAGGTTCGCACCAATGATCCTTCAGCCCAGTGAACAACTTCATTCGGTCATATCCCCATGGCCATTCATGAAATGGGGGATGGACATCGTCGGCCCCCTACCAACGGCGCCAGGTAAAGCTAAATTTATTTTATTTATGACTGAATACTTTTCAAAATGGGTGGAAGCGCAGTACTTTGAGAAAATAAGAGAAAAAGAAGTCATTGACTTCATATGGGACAACATCGTCTGTCGGTTCGAGATGCCCGCCGAAATAGTATGCGACAATGGGAAGCAGTTCATCGGCAGCAAAGTGACAATTCTTCGAGGACCATAAAATCAAAAGGATTCTATCTACGTCCTATCACCCAAGCGCAAATGGCCAGGCCGAGTCCACAAACAAAACTATCATTCAAAACTTGAAGAAGAGGTTGAATGATGCTAAAGGTAAATGGAGAGAAGTATTGCCCAAGGTGCTATAGGAATATTGAACAACGTCAAAGTCGAGCACAGGGGAAACCCCGTTTTCTTTGGTATATGGGTCCAAAGCGTTGATTCTGGTCGAGGTCAGGGAACCTAGTGTCAGGTTTCATCATACTATCGAGGATTCAAACCACGAGGCTATGAACACTTGTCTCAAACTATTAGATGAAAAGCGTGAAGCCGCACTAGTTCGAAGGCCGCGCAAAAGCAAAGAATCAAGAGGTATTACAAAATAAGGGCAAACCTTCGCCATTTCGGAGTCGGGGACTTAGTTGTAAGGAAATTCACCCTCAATACTTGAGACCCAAACGAAGGAAAACTAGGCCCCAATTGGGAAGGACCGTACCGAGTCCTCGGAGTCATAGGGAAAGGATCCTACAAACTCAACACAATGAAAGGAGAGCAACTACCAAATAATTGGAACATATCACTGCTCAAACGATATTATTCCTAAGGTATGGCATTCCCCCCTTTTTTCCATTTATGTTTAAGATTAACTCCTTGCAGGTGTTCGACTGGAGATATCGTAGCATCCTTCAACTCGAAGACCTTGGGTTTTAAATCATGCGTTGTAATCTTTTTCCCTTAGATCGGGTTTTATCCCAAATGGGTTTTTTCGGCAAGGTTTTTAATGAGGCAACATTTATATGCTACCTAAGGGGAATTCAACAAAGTATTCAAGGCTTATTTTCAATCAACCTCGAATACTAGGGGGCATTGCCCTCGAAGGTTGTATTTTCGAAGAAAACAATTCACGCCAATAAAGGCCTCAATAGGAGAACTTTGTAATGGGCCAAACGGTCAAATGAACCGTGTCCATATAGAATAATCGAGCCCCCAACAGGAAAACATGTACGCATGTATAAATTATTCAAAGAAGCATTTTTGCTATATCAAAACACTTTGTGTTTCAATGAAATCTACTATTAGACGAGTTTCACACTTATAATTCTACAAGAAACGGCTCAAGGGCCATAACGCAAATGCACCCCTAATATTCAGGGACTGTCATCAACATTCGACACTTCGACTCATCAAAAACTGGAACTCATAAGACCTCAAAGAGGCATATTCGAACTCATAAGACCTCAAAGAGGCATCCCCTCGATACAAAGGCCAAAGCCACCATACTCGGGGGCTAAAGGCTATGGGAATATAAAGGGATACGGCCATATAAAAGACCACGGTCATATGAAAAGGATATGCCAAAATAATGCGGCTCGGAAACGTCCGACTTCCGCCATACACTTTGAAAAACCAGTTAAATCAGGCTACCCTCGGCAAAAGCAAATGATAAAGGGCTTTGATAAAACCAACCCTCCAATAATTCAGAGGCTTCGATAATATCAGCCTTCGAAAAAACCTCAAGAGGTATTCAATTATCGTTACACAACGAATTACAAACGAGGTTCCAATCGATTGAACCTTCGAAAAATCCAACGAGTACGAATACAAAAAACACATGCTAAGGCATACCAAATTTTTCACTAAGTCTTTTAGCCAGAAAGAGGGAAAAACTTTAGCCACTTTAAAGGCCGAATTGGCCCTACCTAAAGAGCCTAAGGCCCAACTTAAAAGGGGCCTAAGGGCCAACCTAGAAGATCCTAAGGGCCAATACTTAAGAGCATAAAGGGAAAAGCACACAGAGCTCGAGTCCTTACTCCTACTTAGCTCGGACTCAAAAGTCCCATCACCCCGAGCTAGCGTCAAACTGACTTAAAACTTAGCCCGAGGATAAAACCCTAAGAGTTATTCTGTTAGTAAACTTGAGGGCTTACCTTACCTCGGGTTTGAGCTGATGCTCATTCAATTATCAAAAGTTATAGCATCAAAAATCGAGCAAACTTTGAAGGAAATTGAAGGGTAAGAAAAACAAGGAAACTCCTTTCTTTTCATATATACAAAAGGATTACAGAGGAGTTCTACAAAATAGAAAGAAGATCACAAAAAGATAGAATTTTTTTTTTATCTATGTCAGGGGGGCATTCCCCCCCGGGCCAATGACTTTCACAGGACCTGTTACTCCCTCGAGACCAGCCTATTCCCCGGGAGTATCCTCTTCTTCAATCTCCTCTTCTTCATCTCCGGAACCACCCTGGCCATCTTCGACGTTGTCATCATTGTCGGAAGTAAGGGCAAATTTTGCATCAGCCTCGTCTACCTTAGCTTGCTTTATCTCTACAGAGAGATTGAAGCCCTTGGCATGGACCTCTTCAAGAGTTTCCCTCCGAGATCGACACCTGGCATAGTCGTTTCTCCTTTTCTCTCGATCGACAGCCCCCTCAACTCCATCTAAGAATCAGAGGAATCCTTCAAATAGATGGAGACTATCCTGTCAGCCTTGATTTGTATCTCTTTGGCTTCGGCCTGAACTTCCACAACTTCGGCATCGGTCTTTGTGAGACCAGCCTCGAGCTTAACTATTCTGCCAGCCTGGACCAAGCTGCTCTCTTGGGCATTCCAAAGTTGGATCTCGGGGGAAGATTCTTTCTCCAGTGCATCTTCTTTCGCCGCAGCCAGGGTGTCCATCTTTGCTTTCCATTTATTACACTCGGAGTTGACTTGATCGACCTCACCATGAAGGTGCTCCAGAATCTCCACCTTTTGCTGCAGCTGAGACATTGAAGTGTTAGCCTCCGAAGACGGGAGAGGAAGCCTGTATTCTTTCATAATATAGGTTACCTACTTCTCTAGCTCATCCCCGTATTCATGAGCTTTGGTCAACTCCGACCAAAGTTTCTTCAGATCTTCCTCCTCCTTGTCACCGAGAAGCCTAAGGGTTTTTTCTTCGTTCAGAGACTTGTGCAGCTCGGCGTCACAATGACTCAGTTCGGCCTTAAATTTATTGAATGCCTACAGAAAAGAAAGGAATGATCAGTTAAGCAAAAGAAGAAATTATGGCATTAAAGAAATTGCAACACTGTTAAGGCTTACACTCGAGAAAAGGAGTTGGGCCTCTTCGAAGGTTGAAGTTGTATCCACTTGGTCGGCTGCGTTGACTCCGGCAAAGCAACTCTGGAAGGGGTCATCTTTACTCGGGACTCCGCCTAACTTGGGCGTCTTTAGGTTCTGAGCATCCCTGATGGCGTTCTCGGAGTAGGCCTGAAGCAACGGGGAATGACTTCTTGTCACGGCCTCGGGGAGATCACTCGAGGCACTCTGTTCGGGCAGAGGAGCTATGAAGCTTGCTCCTTTTGGAGTACTACCAAAAGTTTGGGAAGTGGTCACCACATCAGGCGATATAGGTCCTTCGTCCTTCTTTTCTTTCGAAGTCCCTTCTTTGTGGCTAGGGCCTCCGGTCTCAACGGGCTTGATAGCCTCGGTATATTTTTTGGTTCGAGCCACCAAAGACGAACCCTCCACCTCGTCGTCTTCATCGTCCATAAACTGGTGGACTGAGTCAATATCCAGGTTAATGACGACGCTCTTCTTGCGCCTCCGAGCAGGCCCTGCTTTATTTTGGGTGTCCTCGTTCTTCGAGGATCTCTTTCTTTTGTTATCCTTTTTTGGCTTTGAAGTCGAAGGTTCCACGTTCTCCCCGAGAGGGGGCGGCCTCATCTCATAGAACTCCCCAATACCTTCCACAGAAAAGTTAAGTTACAAAAAGAGGGGCATTCTTAATAAGAAAGGAAATACTGAAACACGAACCATGGTGTCTTGCTTCCCACTTGACCTTCGACAAGTCCGCCACTTGCGTTTGTCATATAACGAAGTAGCGGCTAGTTTATGGACCCAGTCCTCGAGGTCAAGAACCGCGTTGAGCATCCACGTGACCACTGTGGAAAAAGGAGAAGAATGTCACGCAAAGCTTAGTAAAAATTGTGGTTAAAACTAAAGAAAAGAATCCCAATCACGTTCGAAGTTCCATTTTTCAGGGAACAATATGTGCTCCTCGGGAATGACATCGATGTTCCTCACCTGGATGAACCGGCTCATCCAACCTCGATCCCTGTCTTCAATACTGGCAAAGAAGAACTTGTTCGTTCGGCGTTGAAGTTTGATCAGACCTCGGAAAATCTGAGGTCGATATAAGCGGATGAGATGGTTGAGGGTGAAATCGAGCCTAACCTTTTCAGCGAAGAACCTCATCATTATTACTATTCGCCAAAAGGACGAATGGATCTGGCCCAGGGTAACTTGATATATTTAAGCACGATCGGATCGAGAGGACCCAATGTAAAGGGGTAAGTGTACGCACTTAGGAACCCCTCTACGTAGGTGGTAATGTCCTCTTCACGAGAAAGTATCTGCAGCACGACCTTCTCTTCCCAACCGCACTCTCTTCTCACAGCTTTGAGGTGCTTTTTCGTAATCGAGCTTATATACATCGAAGCATGCTCCCGACGGCCAGGGACATCGGGAGGGTTCTCGACCGTAAAATCCTTTTTTAAGGAACAGCTTCTCGGTACAATCTCATGGAGCACCGGCGGCTGAGGAAGAAGAGGAGGTTCCTTCTTTCTGAGGAACAGATTTGGAAGTTTTTGCCATTGATTTTTAGAAGAAGAAGGAAGAAGATGGTAAGTCGTGGAGGTTTTGAGTTTGATACGGTGGAGGAGCTGGTGGCGAAAGGGAAGTTAGAGAAGAAAAGAGGTATTGCAAATAAGAGCGAAAAGTTCTTAATGAGAAGTGTAAATGGGTATATATAGAGAAAATCGGCGACTGTTCACTGACATTGATGGCCAACGAACTCTGACATGCATTTAATGATTTGGGTAATAAAACCGATGGGATACTTCGGTCGTTTCAACACTTGAGTCATGGGAATGATGTCACCATTGGGGAATTCGGAAACTAAAAAATTCAAAATGTTTCTTGTCATTTCATTCTAAGAAACGTGGGGACTATCTGTATACGGTCAAAATCGGAAGCCTGATTTCATAGGCTCGAGATATTGCCTCGAGGGCAGAAGTTCAGAAGATGTCGAGCTCGGGTTCGAAGATGGAATAAGAGGCTCGAGGGCCTGGGTGCTCGTTAAGCGTTGAAGCTAGGTACGACCGATGCCGAATAATGTCGTTATGAGTTTGTTATGGAAAGGATAAGATTCTCGCCACGTCCCCAAAGATCATGGAGAAAATTACGGGATAGATTTGTACGAATCCGTACTAGGTTGTTATACAATTGTACCAATAAAATTCTTTACTACAAATAGATGTGTACCTTATTTAGGATTTTCCCTCCTATATAAAGTGGACCCCAATCATTTGTAAATCCATCTCATCATTTGGCAAAGAATATACTATCTCACTTTTCTCATTTACTGCTCTTCAGAATCATTCTTTAGCTTTATTATACTTACTTTATTGTTCTTACGTTATTGCTCCTAATTCACCTCGAGATCATCGAGCTCGAGGTCGCTACTGCTCTAGCAACGCCAGTTTGGTTCATCAATTCTTCTCATTCATACTCTACATTATTTGTTTATTAATTAGTATTGGACTAGATCACATATCTTTAAAATCACAAATCAAATTTAATTGTTACTCGTATTTTCGAGATAAATAATAATCAAATAGTTTTAGTAGTGTTTTTGGTTTATACGTACGCAATCGAGAAAATGTAGAGTAAGAAGATGAGCAAAGGCACGATAGAATGACACAGCCCCAAATAATCCAAGTAAAGACCGGTCGTTGATCTTTCATTTTCATAAACAGAATAAGTAATACCTTTCAAGAAATAGATTAGCTCTCAACTTGAGAAACCAAGACTAAAATATTGCACAAGGCCCTTTCATGTTAAAGTCTAACTTTGAAATTCTCAAATATGTTTTAGAATAAGCTGTAAATCGTGTCATGGAAAAGGGCATTAATCATTAAAAATTAATGAACTAAACACTCATGACATATGATGTCAGGCTTACAGGACACAGTTTGAATCAAGCTAAAACTTCTATATATACACACTAGGTTGAGAATTTGATTTTCCATATAAACTCTGCTGGTTAAATATTTGATTTTTCGCTTAAGCAGGCTTCTGTTATTAATGAAGTACTAATCATGCTTCAGGGTACAGGGGCGTCGTTCATGTTTGGATTGGCAGTTGGGTCTATCCCAATGATGTCAATGGCCGTGTTTGGTGATGGTAATTGCTTCCAAAAGACGAGGCGGCCGCCGCCAACGGGTGGTATAGTAAATGGTTTGGACGAGACTAATGTTGCTGGTGGCAGAAGAGAGGGTGCTTCTTCAATAGTTGGTGGAAGGAGAATGGGGCATAGAGGTAATGTTGATAATTATGGTGGAAGAGGAAAAACTTACCCTAGTGTTCAGCTTGTCAAGGAAGTACTACCAGCTATAGTCCTGCGTTAGCTACCTATGGTTTGAGGATTTCGTCTTTGTGTGTTGTGTAATATAATTAGTTTAGGCCCCATGCGCTGTGGTTTGTGTGTGTTTGTGCTTTTGTGTCACTATATATACTCTAGTTCACTTGTGATCTAGCTTAGCACATGTAACTTACTTTTAATTTGGTTAATAGTACTTATTAATTTAATATTTTTGTTAAACGATATTACACAATCAGATTGAACTTGATTGATCATTTAGTCGTCCTACGCTTGAATTCGGTACTATCAAATTTAACCATGGATAATTAACTCGTCTAACTCGTGAAACTTTTGGTGGGTTAGGCTGAGAATGTTTTTAGGCAATGCTAATTTAATTTGGACGTATATAACCCAAATTAACACATCTAAAAGTTTGGATCCATTTGGACTACCTTGAAATAGGAGTACTTACCTCTCCGTATTTATAGCTAAAGATACAAACTATAAGAGAGGTTCATAGGGAACCAAATCTCCTAACCTCACCTATATACACGAAGGGGAAGGATACAAAAGGTATAGCTAGATACTCTATTTGTTCACTTTTACTTGGCACATTTTGATTTTTCACGTCCCTTAAGAAATAATAAATAAAATGTATAATTTACTACGATATCTATATTAATTGATGCATATTTAATTGGATTTGAGAAATCGATTTGAAATGAATAATAAATATTGTGGGTATAACAAAAAAAAAATATTTGTCTTCTCTTGATTTGTGTAAAATGACAAGTAAAAATAAAAATTTATTTTTAGTATTCATGCCAAGTAAAAGTGAACGGAGGGAGTATATAACATTCCTATAATTGTATCCTACTTACAATTGTTTATTCTTGGAAATTTTACCTCTTATAGCAAATGTTGATACCTTATTTATTATAAATAAATATCCTTTTAAAAAATTATTTTCTATAGCTACCTTTTAATTTTTATAGCAAAATATTTATTTATGATCACTTCCTACCTTTAAGCCATTAAATACGTTGTGTATTATTTTTCTCTCTCATTCTTTCTTTTTTTTCTCTCACAAAATTACCGTATCGGAAGTAAACTTCTTTCTCCCTTTCTCTTCCCTCTCTCCTCTTTTCTCTTTCCTCTTTCTTCTCTTTTTTCCCCATTTTTTCCTCCCCTACTTTTAAAAACCCTAGCAGGGACTGTGTTCCGCCAACGACAGATCTGGCCAGCAACCACTTCTCCACTTCCTTGTTGTGATGCATTCAACTTTTTTGCTCAAAAGTGTTGTGGTAAGTAGAAACAAATATCTGGGGGTAAAAAGATAAAGGAGAAATAAAGATTTGGAGAAATACAAGTGCAGATCTCAAAATTTCAAAGCAGAAATAAGAGATTCACTACCTGGACAAATCAGAGGGCGCGGGTACCGGCAGCGACGCCCCCACATGGCGGCAACCTGGATATCGGTGGATTGTAGACGGAGTTTGGGGTGGAGGAACTTCAAGAGTCTGTTACCTTTTTTTCATTGTATTTTAATGTATCTCGATGTATTCCATGTATTTCATTGTATTCACTGTCTTTAGTTTTTTCTACTTTTTCAATATATTCACTGTATTTAACTGTATTCAATATAATTATATAATTTTAAAGCTTCACTTTGTTTCACTGTTTTGTCCAACATTATATATTCAGCAGTATGTATTCAATGTATTGTAGAATGTATTCATATATTTTTTTAATTAATATAATTTATGTATTCAGATGTATATATGTATTCAAATGTATCTACAGTATGTATTCATATGTTTTTGCACTATACATGGCCTGCTATACTTCATGTATTTAATGTATTTTTATGTATTTAACTGTATTCAAATGTAATTATATAATTTCAATATATAAATCTATTGTAAAGATACCACTAAAAAAATATTTTAGTAAAGAGACCACTAAAAAAAGAAAGGATGGATTGAATCTCTGAAGATTGCTCTGTTTTGGGGTGTTTTTCGGTTGAGAATCTTTTCTTTAATTGGAAATATAAATTTTGTGTGTTATAATTGAGTTTGTTGAGTTATATTAGGAGTTTATCGCGTTAATTGATTCACTTACTGTTTTTGTTGAAATCAACATGTGTAGTATGGAGTTGTACATAAGCAATGATATTTGTACATAGTTGACTAGTATTAGTTTAGCACTAATTGTTAGGCATATGTTTTATTAAAAGAAGTTTAAGTGAGGGATATATATATATATGTGAAAGTTACACATGTTTACATTTGAGGAGTAATAGCAGAGTTTCTCCAGAACTTTCTTTTTCTTCTCTACTCTCTCTCTTTCTTAGCTCAAAGAACAGATCGTTTCTCCCTTTGAATATGGTATCAGAGCCATAGATCTATGGCATTTTCGAGCTGATTCTTTGAGGAATCTGAGATTAGTGTAGATATACTCACTCAATCTCGTCGGAGAAGTAAGAGATTAAGAGAAGTTCGCCAGAAATTTGGGGAATTCATCTAGGTTTGCGATTGGTATCATAATTTGCAAATTCCAGTAAAGTGAAAGATTTTTCTTGAAAATTGATGTAATTTTTTACCTTCTGGTCACTGATTTCAAGCCTCGATGATGACGAACACAACTCTTGAGACCGGGAAGGAAGACGGAGAAAAGTTCACGAACATTCATCCTAGGCATCCTCTATACTTACATCCCTCGGACAGCCCAGGTAGTGTGCTAATTCCTCAACAGCTAACAGGAATAGAAAACTACACGGCTTGGAGTAATTCTATGCGAGTAGCTTTATTAGCCAAAAATAAGCTAGGGTTCATAGATGGAAAATGTTGGAAAGAGCAATATAGTGGTGATTTAGAACACGAATGGGAGAGATGCAATGCCTTCGTGTTATCCTGGATAACTAATTCAGTATCTAAAGAGCTAGCAAATGGTGTAATGTGCTCAACTAATGCCTATAGTGTCCGGAAAGATTTGATAAGAAGAATCTCACTAGAGTTTATCAACTACTCCGAGAAATTTGTACCACTAGCCAAAGAAGTTTATCAATATCAGAATACTACTCAAAACTGAAATGTGCATGGGATGAATATTGGTCAATGGTACCATTGCCTTGTGACTGTACAAAACATAAGGAATATGCTGAACACATGGAACAACAAAGATTAGTGTAATTTCTGATGGGCTTAAACGAGACATATGCACAGGCAAGGAGTCAAGTCCTACTGACTGTCCCTGTTCCTACTCTCAATCAGGCATACAACATGATAATGCAGGATGAAAGTCAAAAGAGTGAAATCAAACATGATATCTCAGGTAGCAACAGTCTTGCAACATCTTGATTTGAATGATCCTACAGCCTTAGCTTTCATTCAAAATAATAGGTTCAGAAAGAACAATGGAAACAGTGTATTGCAGTGTGACTATTGTCACATGAAGGGTCACAAGAAAGAGAATTGCTATAAGCTGGTAGGATACCCATCCAATAACAAGTTCAACAAAAGGAGGCATTTTGACAAGGGAAATGCAGGAGGAAACAGGGGACCTATAGCTAATAATGTGAGCTGTTTTGAGGAATCTGATGGAACCAGTTCAGCAGGAAGCTCATCAGGACCCAGCAACATACCATTTTTTACTCCAGAACAGTATCACCAACTGTTGAAGTTAATTGGTAAAGAACCAACAACAACAGATGCAAAAGCAAATATGGAAGGTATAGCTGATCTCCTTAATGCATGCTTCTCTGTAGGTTCTGAAACTAACTCCTGGGTTATAGATACTGGTGCTTCGAATCATATGGTTTCTAGCTTGGACATCTTGAATGAATCCCATTTTGTTGCCTTTAACTCCATTAAAGTACATTTACCTAATGGAAATACTACTTCTGTAACATATACAGGATCATTAACTCTTCCTAATGACCTATAATTGTATAATGTTCTTTATGTTCCTAACTTCAAATACAATTTGCTATCTGTTTCGAAACTAACTAAAGAACTGAAGTGTTGTGCACTATTCTTCCCTGAATTCTACATTTTTTAGGACCTCTACAATGGCAGAGTGAGGGGGATTGGTAAGGAGAAGGATAGACTTTACATACTTTAACCTGCCAAGATACCACCACCTCTCAAAGTACCTGAAACACCTCCAGCCCCTACTCTCAACTCTTTTGTACCTTCAGCAATTCCACCCTCTACTATTTTAGTCACAGAGTCATCTAATATCTCATCAAAGTCATGTTCACATTCCTCCATTTGGCACCAAAGATTTGGTCATGCTCCAGTAGCAGTATTACAAAAAAATTCCTTCATTGAAGAATCATTTGGTGAATAAAGATAGTCTAGACTGTACTGTTTGTCCTTTAGAAACGCAAACTAGATTTCCTTTTCCTACTAGTGCAAAGAAGAGTGTATGTCATTTTGATCTTGTACACATGGATGTTTGGGGTCCTTATAGACAATGTACTTACAATGGATACAAGTATTTCCTTACTATTGTAGATGAATACTTTAGAATGACTTAGATCTACTTGATGAGAATGAAAAGTGATGTCTTTCTTTTAATCAAATTATTTCTTATTCTTTTCAAAAATCAATTCTCTGCCTCAATTAAGATCATAATATCAGATAATGGTCTTGAATTCTTCAACTCTCAGTGTTCAACTCTTTTCTCATCAATTGGTATTTTACACAAAAGTTCTTGTGTTCACACTCCACAGCAAAATGGAGTATCAGAAAGGAAGCATAGACATTTACTTGAAATAGGTAGAGCACTTAGGTTTCAAGCCCATGTACCATTAAAATTCTGGGGGGAATGTGTACTAACTGCAACTTTTCTTATTAATAGACTACCATCCTCAGTCTTATCTGGAAAATCTCCTTATGAGGTTTTTCCTGGACATCCTCCCAAACTTGACTTCATTAAAGTGTTTGGATGTCTTTGTTATGCCACCACTTTATATAACACTGACAAGTTCTCACAGAGAGCCATACCTGCTGTCTTCATGGGTTATTCAACTTCTCAAAAGGGTTATAGATTATACAATATTCTTACTGGTACCTCTTTGTCAGTAGGGATATCTCCTTCAGAGAATCAGTGTTTCCATTAAAGTACCCTAAATCTACCTTCATACATACTCTATCTGCAAGATCATCACCTACATTTCCTATTAGTGCTCCAAGTGTTCCTTGTGATGATTTCTTTCCCATTTCTATGGATCCTTTACCACTGCAACTCTAGACTCAAATTCTCCTTCAACATCTTTTGGACATCCCTTATCTCCACTTCCTATGTCATATCCACCTCAATCATCTTCATCTACCTCTCCTATTCCTTCTCTTATTCTAGCACCCTCTCTTGTCTTATCTGATTCTCCTCCAACCTTACCTTCAGACCCACAACACCAGGGTCTTCCACCTACTCCAGCAGCTCCTTTAAGGAAATCTGGAAGGACATATAAACCACCCCTATGTCTTACAGACTTTGTCCATCAAGTCAAACCTTCATCATTCACTCTTTATTCCATCACTGACTCCATCAACTACTCCTCATTATCCTCTTCTTATCAAACTTGTTTGTCTTCCTATTCATCTATCATTGAACCAACTTCTTTTGATCAAGTTGTCACTGACAACAATTGGATCCAAGCTATGAAACTTGAGATTCAAGCACTCACAGACAACAATACCTGGGAGTTAGTGACTTTGCCAGTAGGGAAGTCCCCCATAGGTTGCAAGTGGGTTTACAAGGTCAAGTACAAAGCTGATGGATCTATAGAGAGGTATAAAGTCAGGCTAGTTATCATGAGACCTTTTCCCCTGTAGTTAAGATGGTCACAGTCAGGAGTGTGGTTGCCTTAGCTGCTCAGTATGCTTGGCCATTGTTCCAGATGGATGTTTATAATGCATTCCTCCAAGGTGATTTTTCTGAGGAGGTCTACATGTCCTTACAACAGGGTTTTGGTAGTCAGGGGGAGACTAGAGTGTGTAGACTAATCAAGTACCTGTATGGTCTAAAGTAGGCCAACAGACAATGGAACCTGAAGCTGAATTCAGCCCTTATATAATCTGGTTTTAGCCAAAACAAATTGGACTACTCCTTATTTACCAAAAGGAGTGGTAGGGATATAGTGATCATACCAGTATATGTAGATGATATCCTAATTACAGGAAGTAGCAATGATCTAATACAAGATGCAAAATGTTTCTGAATGGTAATTTCAAGATGAAAGACTTAGGAGAGCTAAAAAAAAATCTTGGTATTGAGTTTGCAAGATCACACAAAGGCATAGTCATGAACCAAAGGAAATATGCCCTAGAGCTTATCTCAGAATGTGGCTTAGAGGGAGCAAGACCAGTTACATTTCCATTAGATCAGAATATAAAGTTAACCAGTGCGGCATATGACAAAAAGTTTGGAAAGCAGGAGAATGATCATGACCTTGAAGACACAAGACTATATCAGAGGCTAATTGGCAGACTTTTATATTTGGCAATCACAAGACCAGATATCTCCTTTACAGTTCAGACTCTAAGGCAGTTCATGAATGCATCAAAATAATCTTACTATGAAGCAACCTTAAGAGTAGTAAAGTATGTGAAGAGCAGCCCAGGAAAAGGTCTGTTGATGAATAGCAAACAGAGTGGCAAGGTTATAGCATTTTGTGATGTTGATTGGGCATCATGCCCAGTAACCAGAAAGTTAGTAACAGGTTATTGCATAAATCTTGGAGATTCTATGATTTCCTGGAAATCCGAGAAGCAGAGTACAATTTCAAGAAGTTCAGCAGAAGCAGAATACAGGAGTATGGCCACAACTGTAGCAGAATTGGTATGGTTACAAGGACTAATTGAAGAGATAGGTATGAAAGTTGACTTGCCCATGGAGTTATATTGTGCCAATAAAGCAGCACTGCAGATTGCATCTAATCCTATGTATCATGAACGTATAAAGCATATAGAAATTGACTGTCATTTTATTAGAGAAAAGTTGCAAGCAGGGATGATAAAAACAGCTCATGTGCCCTGCAAGGAGCAGATAGCAGATATATTGACCAAGGCACTTGGGAAGCAGCTGCACAGTGAAATGGCTAGCAAGTTGGGCATGATAAACATTTTTCATCACCCAACTTGAGGGGGGGTGTTGAAATCAACATGTGTAGTATAGAGTTGTACATAAGCAATGATATTTGTACATAGTTGACTAGTATTAGTTTAGCACTAATAGTTAGGCATATGTTTTATTAAAGGAAGTTTAAGTGAGGGCTATATATATGTGGAAGTTACACATGTATACATTTGAGGTGTAATAACAGAGTTTCTCCAGAAATTTCTTTTCCTTATCTGCTCTCTCTCTCTCTCTCTCTTTCTTAGCTCAAAGAACATATCGCTTCTCCCTTTCAATAGTTTTTAAACATCTGGATCTCTTTTTTTCGCAGATTCTGTTACTATATTCACAAATACAGCTCGCGAATACATATGAATACAGTCTATACATTAGCTGTAATTCCCTTTTTTCTGCCGACTTTTCCTATTGTATTCATGAATACATTAGTTTAAATACATCGAATACACTCTATAACAAGTTAAAACATAGTTATAGGAAGTAATTTAGTAAATGGTAGCTACGGCAAGCTAAGAATCACTAAAACATAGTGGTTTCTGAAAATTTCTTTATCCTTTACACCTAATTTAATTCGGGACATCAATTTGGGCTAATAAAACCGCAAGGATGTTTGTCAAAACACTGGAAAATAGTGGTTTAGTAACCTAACTCATAAAAAATAACTTTTTTGGGTGCTATTTGTACTGTATGTCCCTTTACAATTTTAAATTTAAGAAAATGATCTTTTTATATCTCTTGTGTAAAAGACAGATCTATTATGTGTAAAAGTATCTCAAGTATAAAACAAAAAAGCTAGGGTCATCAAACTAAAAACTAATTTGTAAAGAGCCAAAAAACCAATAATAGTAACATCTTACAACTTCCTTTAATGGATGTCCGTTATACTAATTCAGAAACTAAGAGACAATTTACGCGTGCAAGATGGAAACGGTACTCTAATTACTTAGTCAAGGATAATTGGGGTCAAAGTAAACTAATTAACAGTAGGATGAGGATGACTAGCTAATTAGACAAAGGACAACAATAAGTTCGTTGATTGACTATTCCATGAAACAACAAAAGGAAAAAACCCAAATTTTCTCCTAGTGCCCCGCCAGTTTAATGCTACAAATTTGGTGGCCGAAAATCAGGACTTAACGTCTAGTATTAATTTCACATCAAATGTAAATTCTAGAAATTTGGCTCGATAGAGGTTGTGATGAACTTGGCTTCCTCGTGTGAATTGTTGCATTAATTAGTTTATAGTACAAGTATATATAAAGAAGATGAATTAAAAGATGATTCTTTTAACTTAAAAGAACACATAAATCTCTTAAAACTTGAGTAGTAGTTTCTTTTAGAAATAAAAAAGGGGGAAAAACCAGAAAATGGTTAGAATTTCTACTGGTGTTAGGGCATTTCAGGGTCCTGAGTTAACATTCATGGTAGGCATGATTGCTGCATCAATCTCAATGATGGCGGTCGTCATATTTGCCTGTGCTAAATCCTCTGTGAAACGTAAAGATAAAAATCCTTATAGTGGTAGGGGAAAACCTTCCGAAAAATTTGTTGGTGGTGAAAAAACTCGTCAAACTTCTGCCACAATCCGTGCAATTGGCGTTGAGACCACTTATAATTCCACCAACAATAATCTTGCAGCAGCAACTTTTGTGGATATTCCAGCCATGGAAGATGTTTGCAGTAATAAGGATGATGGCAAAGATAATAATCGATTCCATTGCAGTGTCACCACAAACACCGGTGCTGACAAAAGTATAATTAGTGGTGGCAGTGGTGGTCATACTCATACCAATATTAGTGGTGACAATAGTTATATGGTTGGAGGGCATACTCATGTTAGCACCGAAATTAATACTTGTGATGAAAGTGCGTCATCATAGTAGCAGCGGATGGAGTGGTGGTGATTGGAGCAGTGATCACGGCTCTAGCAATTGAAGTGGCGGTGGTTTTAGCCGTGGTGGTGGTTGGTGAAAGTTGCAACATTCTTGCTCCATTTCTGCAAGTAAATATAATTGTTTTATAAAAGTTGTAATATATGCTCAAAATCCATTCTATATGCGATTATATGCATTTGTAAGGTGAAACTTGAATTACTATTGACCTTCAAAAGCTGTGCCTGACAAAATGTTTTAATTAAGTAGGGTTGAATCTTCAAAATCTTTTGCAAAAGCCCATATTTGGATCAAGAATCTAATTTGTACAAATTGCGCCGGACACCCTATTTGGTCGCCCCCATTTAACTTATACCCATTTTTTTAAAAACTTTTAACTTGTACCTACTTTTTAAATAACTTCAGCTCCCTTTCCCTCACTAAGTTGAAGTTCACCAATTAAGCTAAAGTTCGACAGTTATAAAGACAAAACTTCAGCATACGGGGCTGAAGTTCCCCAGTTACAAAGACCATCCCAAGTTATAAAGACAACAACTTCAGCATACGGGGCTGACGTTCCCTAGTTACAAAGACAAAACTTCAGCTCTGTCTTTGTAAACTGGGGAACTTCAGCCCCCGTATGCTGAAGTTTTTGTCTTTATAACTGGGGAACTTCAGCCCCGTATGCTGAAGTTCCCCAGTTACAAAGACCATCCCAAGTTATAAAGACAACAACTTCAGCATACGGGGCTGACGTTCCCTAGTTACAAAGACAAAACTTCAGCTCTGTCTTTGTAAACTGGGGAACTTCAGCCCCCGTATGCTGAAGTTTTTGTCTTTATAACTGGGGAACTTCAGCCCCGTATGCTGAAGTTCCCCAGTTACAAAGACAAAACTTTAGCTCTAGAGCTGCAGTGTAACTGGGAGAACTTCAGCCCTGTATGCTGAAGTTCCCCAGTTACAAAGACAAAACTTTAGCTCTAGAGTTGAAGTGTAACTGGGAGAACTTCAGCCCCGTATGCTGAAGTTTTTGTCTTTATAACTGGGGAATTTCAGCCCCGTATGCTGAAGTTGTTGTCTTTATAACTTGGGAGAGCTGAAGTTCGCAAGCTACTTCGGGCCCGTCTACTAGAATGCTGAAGTTTTGCATGATTGTCTTTTGCTACTTCAGCCCCGTATGTTGAAGTTATGCGAAAAAATGGGTACGGGCGCAATTTTTTTTACAAAACGGGTATAAGTTAAAACGTGGCATAAAAAAATGGATACGGATGCAAAAGCCCCATCTAATTTGTAGGAGATAGATTTTGTATTCTTTTTCAATTTCAACTCGACTTGTAGGCCAAATGTCATTTTAGAATCTACAAGCTTCGTCTAATTAAACAACTAACAAAATTCATTTGCCTTCTATCTATCTGGCTTTCTGAAATGAAATGTTATATATATGACGGAGAATAACAGATGAATGATATAGATGCCAATTTTATCATTTACCCTTGTGAGTATGATAAATTCAGATTATTTTTTAAGCCAATAAATATTTACTGTGTTTCAAAATACGGTTAACCAACATATTAACTAATCGATTATGATAAATTTGATCGAATTTTGTGAGCTAAAAAGTCGAAAATAATGGAAAGTAAGAACAAGGCTTTGAGATGTGAAAATCATTTTCCTATGTTGACAGAATGTTATTGAGAAATACAGACAAATTCATCCAAGATATGGCAAAGCTTTTTTATACACTAGTCACTTCCAAGGGAATTAGATCAGTATTTATAGAGCTAATCAAGCATATTATAAACAAACATATTATTTCATAAACATACATATTTGTATTATTCAATATTTAAATTTTAAATATACAACGAAATAATAGTTTGTTACAAAAATAAAAATAAAGTATATAGCATTACCCTTCTTAAGTAGCTCAAAACCAATATCTAAGAATGGAACACAAAAGTATTACATCACACAATTATCACTACAAACGATCTTTAGTAACCTTAAGGGGATGCCTATAGAGTTTTGCATACGGCTAAAATCGAGGATGTTCAATTTTATGGGCTCAAGGGTCTGTCTCGAGATTAAACTCATATTGAAGCGAGTTCGAGCTCGAAGACATGAAGATCGAAGGATCGAAGGATCGAAATCGGACAAGACCAATATCGAG
This sequence comes from Nicotiana paniculata, assembly GCA_005239505.1. Taxonomy (NCBI): domain Eukaryota; kingdom Viridiplantae; phylum Streptophyta; class Magnoliopsida; order Solanales; family Solanaceae; genus Nicotiana; species Nicotiana paniculata. The sequence goes on from MDKI01196156.1 coordinate 25,082, forward strand.
CAACGAAATAGCGAGATATCAGTGATCGACCATAATTTCGGTGGGAATCTTGGGATTGACAAAACCACTAACGGTTATTGACATCAATCATGGATTGTATTCCCGAAATTAGAGGTTTACCTTATTTAGAATTTCTCAACTATATAAAAAGGAGACGTGTTCATTTGTACATACATAGACACTTACTGAGAGATAACAATACGTTGCTCTTTTACTTGCCTACAATTTACCATTGTTCTTATTGTTCTTATTATTCTTAACGCTTGATCTCGAGCTTGTTCCAGATCGAGGTCGATAACTTGCAACGGCATTGGTTTGATTTATCTTAATCGTTTAATTCATTTATTTGCTTCGTCATTTATCAATTGGTATTGAATCAGATCATGTATCGTTATAATCGCATTACAAGATTGATTGTTACTTGTATTTCGAGGTAAACAGTTTGGCGCCCACCGCGGGGTTAAGGATAATAGTGATTGTTCAGTGCTAATTCTGGTAAAACACATTATCTTACACTTATTCTTGTCAGGAATTTTTGTTTTCAGGTTGAATCATGTCTAACTCACAAAACACATCTACACACGGCGACAACAGCCTCGGACTCCACAGAGAAAACGAGAATGTTATCGCTCTAGGAATCGAGGTGCCACAGGCTGATCTCGGAGGAGCACCGCCCATCAACCCGGTTGATACCAGTTCACATGTTGCTTCGAATGCGGATTTAGGCGCAAACCCTAAAGGAAGTGTACGTAGAGAGGGTCGAATTGATGGTCAAGGTACACATGGAAGAGGGGATGAAGGAGTCAGTCTCCAAGTAATATTTAAAATGCTTCAAGCTCAACAAAACGCCATTGCTCAGTTGCAAAATCAGCATAGGGCACCAAATAGGGTCGAACAGGAGATTACTCGTCGTACCGAGCTAGTGCCTGAAATATCGGGTGATAACACTTCGACAACCGATCCTGCTATAATGAGGATGCTCGAGGAGCTCACTAAGAGAATAGAATCGGGAGAAAAGAAAATCGAGGCCAACGACAAGAAGGTAGAAACTTACAACTCCCGAGTTGACCAGATACCGGGGGCACCACCAATCTTAAAAGAAATGGATTCCAAGAAGTTCGTACAAAATCCATTCCCTCCGAGTGCGGTTCCGAAGCCCATCCCAAAGAAGTTCTGTATGCCCGATATACCTAAATACAACGGGACCTCTAACCCAAATGAACATGTTCCTTCTTACACGTGCGCCATAAAAGGAAATGACTTGGAGGATGACGAAATCGAGTCTGTATTGCTGAAGAAGTTCGGGGATACCCTGTCGAAGAGAGCTATGATTTGGTATCACAACTTGCCACCAAATTCTATCGATTTGTTCTCCATGTTGGGGGATTCATTTGTAAAGGCACACGCTGGGGCCATAAAGGTTGCAACAAGAAAATCAGACCCCTTCAAAGTGAAGCAGAGGGATAACGAGATGCTAAGGGAGTTCGTATCTCGATTCCAAATGGAATGAATGGAGTTACCACCAGTCACTGATGATTGGGCAGTTTGGGCTTTCACCCAAGGATTATATGAATGGAGTTCGATAGCATCACGCCAGTTGAAACAGAATTTGATCGAGTACCCAGTTGTGACTTGGGCGGATGTTCACAATCGATATCAATCGAAGATCAGGGTCGAGGACGATAAATTGGGAGCCCCCTCAACTTCAGTACATCCAAATCAATCGGCAAGTAAAAATCAGAGAGATGGTGATAGAGAATCAAGGACGAATAAAGATCGGTACCAGCCATATGTTGCAGATCGGAGGAATAACGGTCTGGGATTCAATTTCACCCGGAACTATCGAAGGAGTGACCGAGGGCAAAATTCGCGAGGGCTTATGAGTAAAACCGTCTTCGACAAATATGCAGATCCCACAGAAGCACCTCGGTTATCGGAGTACAATTTCAGCGTTGATGCATCGGGAATTGTATCGGCTATCGAAAGAATCAAAGATACTAGGGGGCCCAGACCGGTACAAACCGATCCTTCTCAAAGGAACCCAAATTTAATGTGCAAGTATCATGGCATACATGGCCATATGACCGAAGATTGTAGGTAGCTGAGGGAGGAGGTAGCTCGATTATTCAACGAAGTCCATCTTAGAGAGTTCCTCAGTGATCGAGCCAAAAATCACTTCAGAAAAAGAGACGCCACCAGAAAGAACAAGCAAGAAGAACATCAGCATGTTATTCACATGATCGTCGGTGGGTTCAACGTCCCACAACTGCCTATATACAAACGCACTAAGGTATCAATCACCAGAGAGAAACAGACTCGAGACTATGTGCCCGAAGACACTTTATCATTCAATGACGAAGATGCGGAAGGCATTTCTCAGCTGCACAACGATGCCCTGGTAATTTAAATATTATTAAATAAAGTTCAAGTTAAGCGTGTTAGTGGATCCAGGTAGCTCGGCGAACATCATTGGACCGAGGGTCGTAGAGCATCTCGGCCTGCAGGACAAAATTGTACCTGCATCTCGAGTCCTAAACGACTTCAACATGGCTAGTGAAACAACAATGGGGGAGATAATCCTACCAGTAAATGTGGCTGGAACTATCTAAGAACGAAATTCCATGTCATCGAAGGCGACATGAGATATAATTCACAGCCTTGGATCCACAACATGAGAGCAGTGCCATCGAACCTTCACCAAATGATGAAGTTCCCGACAACGGATGGTGTGAAAACAGTTTATGGGGAACAACACGCCGCAAAGGAAATTTTTGTGGTCGACGAGGTGACGCTGATATCAAGATCTTCGACTTCAGAAAAATCGAGCGCCAAAGATAAGCAGACGGCCAAATAGAAATCACCGTCCTCAGCCCCGACCAAATCGAAGAAACATGTAGTGGAAGAGGAAGAAAAAAAGGAGGATTTTCTAACTCCTCGAACTTTTGTTGTTCCCGAAGAGTCAGATGCAACCAAGTCAATGGTCGAGGAGCTGGAACAGGTGATACTAATCGAGTATCTTCCCGAACGAAAGGCATACATGGGAATGGGGTTGACCCCCAAAGTCAGGAAAAAACTCATCCAGTTTCTTATTGATAACATGGACTGCTTTGCATGGTCCCATTTAGACATGGCAGGAATCCCGCCGGAGATAACAACTCATCGGCTGAGCCTGAATCCCAAGTTCAGACCGATAAAGAAAAAGAGAAGACCCCAGTCCAAGGTAAAGCATGCCTTCATAAAGGACGAGGTAACCAAACTTCTAAAAATAGGATCCATTCGGGAAGTAAAATGTCACGACCCCAAATCCTAACAGGTCGTGATGGCGCTTATCGTGGAACTAGGCTAGCCAAGCATCACATAACTACACATTTATTATAATATAATTTCTCAAAAATCAATTATAACCACCAGCAGAGTATAAAAAAATTTCTAAGTCTTTAAGCAAACATAATAATATAATCTACTATCTAAACAAATCCCCCAGGATTGGAGTCAACCGATCACGAGCATCTAAGAATAAAACTAACACTGCTAATGTCATAAACCATGTCTCGAAATAAAATACTAATACTAATGAAGGAAGGGAAATGGAGAAGTTGCGGACGCTGGACAGCTACCTAGAAATCCCGAATGCTGACGATGAATGAACTCAAATGGCTACTGCTCATAACCAGTACCTGGATCTGCACACAGAGGTGCATGGAGTAATGATGAGTACGCCAACTCAGTAGTAATGAAAATAAATCACAGTCTGAAGAATAAGAAACACACATCAACAAATACACCAATCCACAAAATCGTAAAATATCAAGTCTCAATAAAGTATACATAAGTTCGAAAACCAGTTTCCGTAAAAATCCTTGAAACAAGTATAATTTCCAATATTTCTCAGTAAAACTCCCAAAATATCATTTTGAAAGATGAAACAAATCATAATCAAAAGCTCAGCAAAATATCATTTTAAACCGCCCGTCGAGCAAAATCATCACTTGTAATCAGTCACTCAGCACCTCAACATCACTCAATAACAGTCACTCAGCATCAGCCCCTCGGGCAACCTCACTGTCACTCATGCCTCCCAATCAATTATCGCTCGGCACTCGCACTCAGTAGGTGCATGCGCTCACTGGGGGTGTGTACAGATTCCGGAGGGGCTCCTACAGCCCAAGCGC